>CM044395.1:8350000-8355000 GCA_024322285.1 Musa beccarii
TCCAATCTGATTTAAATTTGGAGCTAAAAACCTTCCCATCTTGGGTTTACTAGGTATTGGCGGTTCCACCGCTAGTTTGACCTTGACACTGGACGGTACCACTGCCCAGTCTAGCGGTACTACTGCTTGACACACTATCACAGTTAGTGTACTGGGCGATACCACCGCTCAGGTGCTCTGACACTAGGCGGTACCACTGCCCAATACATCCTTGGGAGTTGGACCTAGGGCAGTGCCATCGCCAAACAAGGTCTAGCACTTTTGGTTGGGCCTTAAACCCAGTTCAAACCAGTCCATTACTGGGCCCAGTTGGCCCCTACCAGGGTTATAAGATTAATACCTAATCTTAACCCTAATTACATACTAACTATAAAATTAAAGATATTTTTTAAGCTAAACAATGTTCGGCAGGTTAAGACTTCTTCCGACAAGCTTTTGTCAAACATCTGACAGTCTTATAATGAACCCTCAGACACCATTCTGTAGACTCCCGATAAACTCTTGGACTTCATGACGATCTTGGCGAGTTCCGATGAGCTTCTACGGCAAGCTCCGATCTTTCTCGGTGATCTCCATGAACTTCTGACGAATCTTTCCAGTGAACTTCCGAAAACCCTTTGGCAAGCTCCTTACTCATTCTCGACCAGTTCCGGTAGCACTCCCGATGAATCTTCAGACTTCCATCGAACTCTTGAATTCCCAATGATTCCATCATACTTGACTCCAGCACTTTGTTTCACTTTATATCTTCATCGTTATCATAGTTAATCCTGCACATTAAGTAAACCTTAACCTACTTCGATCTAGACAGTTATTACACGAATCAACCTTCTGTTGCTTGGCACGTCATTGGTTGACGCTTTGTCCAGTTCTTTGGCATACCATTCTCTTTTGCGGCATGTTGTCCAATTGATGGTTGACCTTTGTAACCCCAATCTCCTTAGTGCAACACCACACTTCTTGGCCCGATGTTCGAAGCCTTTTGTCGATTCTTGATTGGACCTCCGATTCGACATCTAATATCTTGATGCCATTTCCTCTTATGCAATGTTGATTCCTCCTATATCAGCTATCTAATCCTAATCAATAGTAGACATGCATTACTCAAAATATAATTAGATAATAAAACACTATCAATTAGTTTCATCATCAAAATATGAGAATTAACAATCTCTCCCTTTTTTATGATGACGACTAATAGATGACGGAGTTAACCTTAACTCCTAAAGTTTAACCAAACTTCCACTACCAATATGCCATATTGATAGAAACCTTGGATTATTCTAAAGTCCAAGTAACATTCATCACATGTTATAAAGAACATAATGCAAATATATAAAATATTTAATCAATATTACATTACATGAACTCATCAATCTATTTCTCCCTTATTGTTATCAACAAAAAGGAGAAGTTGCATCATAGCTAGTTTAAAAGATATGTAAGTTTTACAACATACTAGCTATCAATCTAGATATTCAACACACATCATACAACATTTAAGCATAGCAAGTATAGGATTGCAAATTTTCTAAGTTTTCATTTTTGCTTCTTTTGAGATAACAATTTTTCTACTCTTGAGATTGCAAGATTGCAATTGTTGGTAGTGTTCATGATATCAAGTTTTTTCATTTAAGTGTACAAGCTAGAAATTCTTCCTCCCCCATTGTCATTGTCAAAAAGAAGTGGAAGAGTACAAAAAGTCTTTTACATCAATGCTTTGATCATGACAAAATAATAAATTTGCATCATGAGTTTTCATTATATCAAGTCATGAATTCAAGGGAGTCATAAATAAATCGTGATATGAGAAAAATTGATGATAAGCAAGCAAGCAATAATGATAAGCAAGCTAGCATACTTTGCGATACGCAAGCTAGCTCCCTTTCAATTTTTCTTTTTTGCAACTAAGTTTTACCTTTGCAAACTATCAACTTTTTGTTTGCAATGAGCTAGTAATTTTTGTAAAATTTATAATATTTTAAACATGCAAGCTCATAATAATGCAACTTTGTAATTTCTTTCTTCTCATTTTGAGAAGTGCAAGTTTTGCCTTTTTGCAAGTTCTAGCTAGCTATGTTTGCTTTCATTTGTAATGTGCAAGCTAGCAAACCCTTCTCCCCCTTTGTTAATGTCAAAAGGAAAGAAGGACATAGTTTTCTTCCTTTTTATATCATTTAGAAAATAGTGTCAATCAATATCATATGATGCATACATGGCCAAGAAATCAAGTTTTTAGTAAGATCAAGATCAAAAGATATCATTCATGGTAAATATTATTTTTAGTAAGATCAAGATAATGATTTTAAAACAAATTCTAAACATATTATCTTTACATTCATTTTTCAGTCATGATAAAAAGAATAAATCAATGATTCAATTATTAAGCAAATTTCTTTTATATCAATTTTCAATCACCACATAAGGCATACGAGGCAAATAAATCTAGTCATTTATATATCATGAAAGATATGATATCAAAGCTCATAATTCATTTGAAAATAGATAGCACAAAGAGCAACTTGATTCATACATAAGAATTCTCATCAAGATCATATTTCATAAGAAATTTTAAGTATCAAATATCAAGTAATAATCACATTTCTTAAAATTTCTCAAGTCAAGACGTCAAAGAAAGTTCATGATTTGATTAAAATAATATCTCATTCAAGTCAATTCGTCAACTCAAAACTCATAATCAAATTATCATTTTCGAGATTCATAACATGAATAAAGTTATTGTCATATCATCAACTTTTTAGAGATTCAAAATGACAAATAGATTTTTGATAAAACTCATTATCAACTAATCAATTTCATGATGGATTCTTTAACACATCATCAAAATCTCAAGTGATTCACAAAATATCATAAATGAATTTATCACTTGTCTTTCATGAAAAAATCGAAAAACTTTTAGAGATAGTAAAATTTCAAAAATCATGTATTTCTCTTTTTATGATTAATTTCATATAAGCATGCTTTTGTTTTTATATGCCAAATCAAAATAAGTATCAACTTATTTTAATTTATCATGATAATGTATTTCATTTTAAGTTGTTTGTTTCATATAAATGTGCTCAAGTTTTTTGTATAGATCCGAAAAATGAGTTTCAAAGTCATTAAGATAAAAAAACATGATACACACATTTGTTTTCAAAAACATTTATCATGATTATCTTCAAGAGATTTACAAGATTCATAAAATGAATTCATTAACCTCAATGCAATCTGTGCTTCATCTTATAATCATGCTTTTGCTTTTAATAAAAACAAGTATTAACATTCAAGAGCAAAAAGGTAAATTTCATAAAACAAATCATCAAGCAAGATTCCATAACTTTCAAGCATGATAACATCCTTTTTATGTGTTTTATTTCATGTAATCATGTTCAAATTTTTATACGAAGACCATCATCGTATAAATTTGAAATATAAGTTTTGTCTTCAAAATCATCAAAACTAAACATATCAAACATGAAACATCATGATAGTGTATTTTTCATTTTTATGTGTTTCACTTTAAGTTGATTGATCTCGTATAAGCATGTTCACATTTTCACACAAAGCAAGCATCATATAAATTCGAAATCATTATCAAAGCCATGTTTCTTTTATTCAAAAATTTATTGATAGCAATATGGGTTAGGTCTTTTAGTTTTGCAATTGATTTCATGAAGACATGCATCTTCTAAAAATTTCATCATAAAAATGATTAAGACTTATTAATCCTAGATAGAAGTTTTCAAATTATAAGCATGATGCAAACATCTATCATCAAAAGACTTTCAAGAAATTTCATACATAGATATGTATCATGTTTAAAATCGAAAACTGATACAAAAAGCATATGTAGAATTTATCTTTTTAGGTGTACATGCATTACATCATCTTAATTTTCCATGAAAACGATTAGACCAAAAACACATTAATTCAAAACATAGAGTTTCAAATCAACATTACTTCAAATCCTTGCATGATACCATAAAATCATTAAGCATAAAAGCTGAAATAATCAAGATATACAATCATGGATTAATCTTAGGTGTACAAACATTATCATATAACATTTTGTTTCTTTAACATACAAGTATAATTTTAATTTTTAAAAACATGAGAAAGAAAAATATGATATAGTTTTGCAAAAAGATATTTTTTTTATTTCCTACAACCTAAATTAAGCACTCATGAGAAATTTTAAATAATTTCATAAAGCAAAGGGGCTTTGGTTGAGTTGCTTAACTTGTAGCCGAAGATTGTCGAAGTCCAATTCGTCTCTTCTTTACTTGATTCTTCTTAGCGAGCTTTCTTCTTCTTCTTTAATAGCCTCAATTTCTTCCATTCATAGTAAGAGGTTGTGTCATTTTTAAGTTCATTTATGTTTTCTAATTTTTATTTAATGAAAATTTTAAAATTCATTGTTATGTGTCAATATTCTCTTCATTATCCTCATCACTTGAGTCATTACTCAAGTGGTATTCTTTTGTCTAAAGTTTCAAATCCTTCATATTCTTTGGAAGATGGTTCATGTGTTCACTAAGTTCTACGAAGTTTATTTCATATGTCATTAGTGAGCCAATTAGTTCTTCCAATAAAAATTTATTTAGATCTTTAGCCTCTTGTATTGCCGTTACTTTAGGATTCCATCTTTTTGGAAGGGATCTTAAAATCTTATTTACGAGATCAAAATTCAAAAAAAGATTTACCAAGTGCTCTTAGACTATTGACGACATCCGTGAAATGGGTGTACATATTGCTAATAGTCTCGCTTGGTGCCATTCGAAAAAGCTCAAAATCATACAATAAGAGGTTTATTTTCGAGTCTTTGACTCTACTAGTTCCCTCGTGCGTGATTTCAAGTGTGCACCAAATATCAAAAGCCATTTTGTATGTAAAAATTCGATTCAATTTGTTTTTATCTAAAGCATAAAATAAGACATTCATAGCCTTTGCATTTAATGAAAAATATTTTCTCTCTAAATTTGACCATTCGTTCATCG